>JAEUYN010001109.1:0-36596 GCA_018257835.1 Euura lappo
TATACGAGACGAACCCGCCTACCTCTGCTGATAAATGGACACGATTATAATAATCAATCTTATTTTATAATACTAATACTTTATGATAAAGGTGATGGAATATATACATGGGTAATCACATAGATACATATATATTACTATATACTATATATACGTATATACAGGAAAACATAATTATAATTACTACTATAACCCTGGTACGGAATAATAGCGATACCCTTCAAACGGATACCTATAATTAAGGAGGCTCTAGCACAAAGGGCCGATTTGTGTGGGGGCTTACGCGAGGGCCTCTATTTTTACAGAAGACCGCAAGTTTGTCATAACACAGTTGCTTCCAATAAAATTATTGTTAATTCTATGAATACATTATTAATTTCGCGCCACTGAATAAAAATCGTGAAAGAAGAATAATTTTACGGTACGATACTGCATACATAAGTATGGCAACACCGCGATTCTCTATCTCGCTTTCTCCAGTGCTAGACGGATGGAGGTTCAATTCTCGCGCAGGCGCTCTGCCATCATATTTCGGTCTCGCTGCCGAATTTCTACGCGGTTCCATAACCTCTCTAAATTTCAAATTTTACGAGACTTTGACATCGAATATCTCATAATATGAGTCGGTGACCCCATACTGTATTATTGTATTTGCAATCTTCGCGATCTAATCAACATTACTATAGTTTTTCGTAAACATCTGTGTAGTAAATGTAGAGATATCAATTGGCCCATGTCTTTCGAGAGGGATCCTGCCATAAGGCCCATGTTAAACATTCCAATTTCAACTATTTTTATCTTGCGTATTTAGTCGGTGACCCGGTCTGAAATCTCGCATACGTGAGAATGGGTGCTTGATTTATAATATACTGAAAATTTATTTTTTTCTGTGCATGACCCGTTCGTGCTAGAGTCTCCTTAAGTAGAAAGATTTTTCTATTATTGTTTTTTGCGACCTTGACTCGAGTTTTCCAAATCTTATTGCTATTTACGTTGGAAGAAATCTGACGAGTCCTGTCGTTCGAAGTGGGGTTAGGTGGATGATTCATATTCTTTGTAGAACGCATGTCGATTTGAGGTTAGGTTGCAGACTTGATCCTCGTGACGTGCGATGTTGGAAGAGACGTCCAACATTTGTAGACCGATGTGGTTGTACTTTGTAGATTCGTGACCATGGGAGTTCAATAATGATGTTTTTAGTCGGAGAAGGTCATTTCAGAAACCATTTTTTTATTCAAAAAGGGCGACGTTTCGGCCGGGCCCGGGCCTGTAAAGTTAACAAACAAGTTGAAATTCAATAGAAATAGGAATACTAACAATAATAATCAAAATAAAATTAAGTAAAAACTAAAAAATACAGATACAGAGATAGTGCCCGCATGGTGGTGAAGACTATACCAACTAAAATTCGTATACCACATTTCGACACACACCCTTAAAGATAGAAATAGGTAACGAGAAAAAATCAATTTGCGGATATTTTTTTGAAGTGACACTGAGTCTGAAAGATACTGATCTGAATTGCAACTCACGTGAAGAAATTGGGATAGAAAAGAGATGGTCATTTGCCCGGAGATGCCTGGCTAGGGCCCGGAAGTTAAAACCCGCTATCGAGTCAATACAATCGATCATATTTTAAGGATGTATAGGCCATACAATCTCAACCAAAAGTGAGTCTCGTCGTCAATATTGAGTACTTCGAGATCAGATAAAAATCTGAAAAAAATCAACCACAATCAAGATGATAAGAGTATTCATTTTCAATAATAATAATGCCTAAAAGTTATCAACAAATTGGTTAAACAAATCATCGTTTAACAAATTTCCTGGTGACGTTATTTTTTTTCATGTCAAATGAATTCGTTGATCTTTCTGAATACACATGAATTTTTTCCATTCTCACGTATGCGAGATTTCAGACCGGGTCACCGACTAAATACGCAAGATAAAAATAGTTGAAATTGGAATTTTTAACATGGGCCTTATGGCAGGATCCCTCTCGAAAGACATGGGCCAATTGATATCTCTACATTTACTACACAGATGTTTACGAAAAACTATAGTAATGTTGATTAGATCGCGAAGATTGCAAATACAATAATACAGTATGGGGTCACCGACTCATATTATGAGATATTCGATGTCAAAGTCTCGAAAAATTTGAAATTTAGAGAGGTTATGGAACCGCGTAGAAATTCGGCAGCGAGACCGAAATATGATGGCAGAGCGCCTGCGCGAGAATTGAACCTCCATCCGTCTAGCACTGGAGAAAGTGAGATAGAGAATCGCGGTGTTGCCATACTTATGTATGCAGTATCGTACCGTAAAATTATTCTTCTTTCACGATTTTTATTCAGTGGCGCGAAATTAATAATGTATTCATAGAATTAACAATAATTTTATTGGAAGCAACTGTGTTATGACAAACTTGCGGTCTTCTGTAAAAATAGAGGCCCTCGCGTAAGCCCCCACACAAATCGGCCCTTTGTGCTAGAGCCTCCTTAAGGAACATAGCATAGCTATAATTATGATCCTTATACCTTTATTAAAAACCTTTGTTAATATAAATTAATGTAGCAACAATCAAATCACGGAACAACGTGTATATGGCTACGCGTTGATCAACAGGAGACCACAACTATTCGGAAGACATTCCTAGACAAGCCTTAGCCGCTTTCCCGAAGATAAAAAGGGGCGTTCAAATATCCAGCGCGGGCCATAAACATGTCAACCTGGTATTCGCGCGACATACGTCGCTTAAGCGTTAATACATACCATTGAGTAAGAATAAACGACGGTACATACAAATACATATATGAATATGCTACCCAGCCACATATACACGAAATAATTAATAAATACATACAATCGGCCACATTGCACATACACGCATATACGTATCTGTATATACCAAATCATTATAACAATCTATTTAACCATACGAACTAGTAAACCTATGTATAATCAAGTATTAATCAACTGTTCAGAATCTGCACATATACACATATATGGATACATACATATATATATATTCATTCAATTATATAAAACTCTATATTAAAATGATACTGAACAATTGAATAATCATCAGAATATATGTATCTAAGATAGGTATTAATCATACGACAAGTATACACGACGTATATGGAGTTGCACATTAAGACGACTCAAAAGGCACCTGTAGCTATCATAACTGCTGGAAATAGCTAAAGCGATAAGTAAATCGTGACCCCATAGTTTGACAAACTCGTCTTGCATTATTGACGAATAGCGACCAACCACGTTTGTCTACTCCCACTTGTATCACCTGAAAAGGGCCTATATAAGCCCTGGAAAAGTAGGAATAGCATCTCATATTCTCATAAACTCTCTCATTATTCTCATAACACCTCGTAATATCTTGTATTGTTATATACAGCGTAAACACATATACGTCGAGTCGAGTTTTCATTATTGTAAGCAGTTCAAGTAATTATTTAATAAATACAATTTGAATCTCAAAACCAACTTCGAGTAACTTTAATTCGAGAGAACCCTCTAAAACCCTTGCTGAGATCCGGAGCCTAGCAGCCGCAACCGCTGTATCAGCCCCGTCAACGCGGACCATCCATACGAGAACAAGGTAACACACATATTAATTAATCCTTTAATAATCCTTCCTGTCCTACGGACGATAATCCAACAGACTGCCCTACTACCCAGACTGTAACATATCCACGGACGATAACGTAGAAATCAACCCCAATTCAGTGTATTTCAATACTTTATCGGTACTTGAGCACCCTGAACTACTGATCTGTAGGACTAGCCACTAGTAACATTAAACTCTAGGGAGTAATTCCTGGGGTCTTTTGTGAACAACGGTTGGGACGTTACAGATAAATTTTGGTGCATCGGAATCCGGGACTCTCAAACGTCGAATATCGCGAATAACTTTCTGTGACGCGATGACGACCGAATGAATGGGGAAGATTACACGTCAAGTCTATAAAAAATTTTCAATTCTAACTTCACGAGACACAGCCACAAGCCGCTGAAGAAAAAAATTCAATAAACAAAATTTTTTCTTACGAATATTGTATTCAAGAAATTAAATGCAGACTTCAGAATTTCGTCAAACTAACGGGATCGATCCAGTAGATATTCGCATAACCCTAGCTAATGATCCTAGCGTAGCCACAACGCGCGAATTAACACAAAATCTACGAACAATAATCATTCTTTGGGTAGCTTTCTTCACCTTATCCATATTCCTCGCGTACATAATTCTCAGCACACTCATGAAAATGCAATAAATAAAATGTTCACTAAACCAAAACACGCGTAACAAATGAACCCAGACCAAGTGTCAACGAACTTAAGCGATTCATTTTCAAAATTAACCATTCAGCAACAAGAAGAATTGCTCACTTCGGACGAATCCAGTCCAGAATCAAAAACAAAATCAAAAGAATCGCACCGCGTAACTAGACACAATACTCGAACATTTGGAACTCAATTATTTGAGGGAACCCTAGAAGACGTAAAAGCATTACAAAAAATCCAACGTCAGCAAAAGAAGGAACAAGAGGCTGCTAATTCACAAAAAACCACAAACTCCATTAAAATGACTAACCCCAATGATAATACGAATGCAGGGTCATCCACGGCCACGGGCGGAAATTCCGACCCAACAAATAGAACTGTACAATTTAGTCCACACACATCCATTTCCGTTAAAGACGCGCTAATCGTCGTCCCAACGTTCGACGGGACACCTTTTCAAGTTAGAGACTTCGTACAGGGATGCGAAGACGCAAAGGAAATGCTACCACCAGAAATAGAACGTAATCTCACGAGAATAATTAGAAGCAACATAATAGGCCCAGCAAAACGTGCAATCGAAAAAGAAACTTTTAATACAATCCAGGAACTGACCGCGCGAATTAACGAATTGTACGGAACAGCTAAATCAGTAAATCAATGTCAGGGAGAATTAGGAAAACTATATCAACGTAAAAACGAAGATGTCATTACATTCGCCGCGAGAATACGTGAGGCTATGTCAAATATTGTACAAGCTTTTATCCAAGAACAACGCACAGGTGATTTAGAAATGTTCGAACAGCAAACCGAAGCCGACGGTAAAAAGACCTTTTTGCTCGGTCTCAAACCAGAACTCGACGGTAAAGTCAATAACGTTCTAGGAACGTTCAAAGATCTAGTAAACGAAGCGCGAAAAGTCGAAAAACAAGAAGAAATAAAATCAAATCTCAGACGAGGAGATCAAAGTAACAACGTGCGAGAAGCTAGCCTTAATTACACGCGAAGCCAAACTCAAGAATGTTCAATTTGTAAAAGAAGAAATCACACCGCGCGAGATTGTAATTTTAGAAATCATCCTAATCAATACCCGCGAGTACAAAACAATTATTATCCAAGAAATCAGCAACAAAACCAAGATCACTTCAGTCAAAGGGACAACCAATTTTCAAACGCGCCGCGCAATTATCAAAACAATTATCGATCGCGAATCGATCCTAACTACAGTAATAACTATCAATTACGAAATAATAATTTCAATAACGGAAATCGGTACTCACAGCAGCAGTTACCGAACCGACAAAACCCTCGGGAAAGTTGTTTTTGCGTCGAATGATTTTACTTTTCATTCGCGGCTGATGCCGGTAATTAACTTATTTAAGTGGAAGGAAGATGACTGGGAGATTGAGTTAGGCGTGGATTCGTGCTTGAAACTTGATTAGGCGTGTATTTTCAATAAAGAGGCAGGCAGAGTTACAATGCTTGTACAATAGCTGAGCATTAGGCTCGTTTACGTTTGGTCTTGCTTGTTTGGTGTCGCCAAGCGTACTAACTGTGTGGTCACAGGGATTCCGGAGCCCTATATTATCTAGTCGTGGATACATAATACTGTCCGAAATGAAAATATAAACTGAGAGACTTATTCAGACACAAATTCCTTTGTATCGCCAACAAACCGCCCGCCGTGCGAGATAGATCTCGCGCAAAATGTATTTTATTTTATTCTTTAAATCAAATGCCTTAAACTAAGGTAGTACAGATTATTACAAGTAGTACAAATTTTCTTATTTTCTAACTTAACGGTAAATTGACTTTATGTCCGATCATTCGGTATTGTTGTTGTCTACGGGTAACTTACAAAGTTGAGTGATCGGTCTCGTGTATCGAGATTGTGCGGTCTTAACAGAGACTACGCGGGTATGGCCATCTTGTCCCCTAAAGCATTCTACTACGCGACCTAATTCCCACTTGGTGGGTGGAAGCGTGGCATTTTTCATTAACACAAGATCGCCTTCTTTCAATTCTTCCTGGCTGGTAGGCCATTTCACTCTTTTTTGTAGGGATTGTAAATAGTCGGTCGACCAGATTTGCCAATAGCGTTCCAACATCTGACAAACTAATTGCCAGCGAGACAATCGATTTTCCTTTAGGTTCAGCAAGGATTGTTTCGGTACGGCTTTAATAGGGCCGCCGATGAGAAAGTGACCTGGGGTCAATGCGTCAAAATTGGCCAAATCGTCGTTCAAAGGCGCAATAGGCCGAGAATTTAGGCAACCTTCAATTTTACATAACAGGGTAGTCATTTCTTCAAAAGTCAATGCATGCTCACCTACAATCTTACGTAGGTGAATTTTGACGCTTTTGACCCCAGCCTCCCAAATCCCGCCGAAGTGTGGGGCGTTGGGGGGGATGAAATGCCAATCAGTGCCATCTGAGGCTAAGCGTATACGCATGTCGACATCTTCCGTGACTGCTTTGAAAGCTACGGTCAATTCTTTATCGGCCCCGCGGAAATTTGTTCCGTTATCGCTGTACATACTTAAGGGTACACCTCTTCTAGAGGAAAAGCGCTCGAACGCTGCTAGAAAAGTATCGGTGCTATAATCACTGACTAATTCGAGGTGAATAGCTCTAGTGCATAAACAAATAAACAAGGCAATATAGGTTTTGTGAGCCTTGTGTCCGCGACCGGGTAGATGTCTCACTAAAAACGGACCGGCGTAGTCCACTCCACTGTGAGCGAAGGGACGTGCAGGGGTGACTCGAATACTTGGAAGATCGCCCATCTTTTGGGTGGCGGTGATCGCCCGGTGTCGCACACAAGTCACACAATTATGTACAAAGGACTTAACTAATTTACGTGCGTTAATTATCCAGTAGGTCTGGCGAAGTACTCGTAACATCAATTGAGTACCGCCGTGCAACGTGTGCTTGTGACAATCTGCAATGATCAGTTCCGCAAGGCGATGTTGAGGCAATAAAATTGGGCACTGTTGCTCATATGACAGTAAGGAATTGCGGAGCCGCCCGCCAACACGCATTATGCCATACTGATCCAGAACAGGATCCAAGCTGACAAGAGAGCTCTTTTTTGCGACCTCCTGTTTGGAGTGTAGTTTTAGGAGTTCGGTACCAAAATATCTAGATTGCACGTATTTGATCCAGAAGTTGCGTGCTGTTTGCAAATCAGCAACAGTAATAGTCGTATCGGTTGACCTGCTTGATTTATCTCTCATTCTTTTGATGAACCGGAGAACGTACACGGTGACGCGCAACAGTTTTTGCCACGAAGAAACTCTCCAAGGACAATTCCACTCAGGCTCGACTTGAATTCTATGAGTGTAAATCGCAGGTTTGGCTTCTAATTCAGTTTCAGGCGCGTTTGTTTCTTGTTTTGGCCAAGATTCTTCGTTCTCGGATAACCAAGGAGGACCAGTCCACCACAGCGGGTGGGTTTTGAGCGTCATTGGGGTGACGCCCCGAGATGCGCAATCGGCAGGGTTATATTCGGTAGGTACGTGTCGCCAGATAGCCATAGGTACCCGGGTTTGTATATCCGCGACGCGATTGGCAATAAATGTCTTCCAGTGAGACGGGTGCTTTTTAATCCATGCAAGCGCGACAGATGAGTCTGTCCAACAATATACTGGAACCTCGGTGAGTTTCATCGCGGCTTGTACATACTCAACGAGTCGTGCCAATAGAACTGCGGCGCAAAGTTCAAGGCGAGGGATGCTTACCGTTTTTATCGGAGCGACTTTGGTTTTGGACATGAGCAGAGAGACATGCACATTATCTGGGGCATTAATAATCTTCAAATACGCCACTGCTGCGTAGGCTAGGCTCGATGCGTCTGCGAACCCATGTATCTCGCAATACGATTGAGAGTTCTGTCCCGTCCAACGCGGAATAGCTATCTCCTGTAATTGAGGAAGTGAGGACGCGTACGATTCCCACTGTGATGCTAAGTCCAACGGTAATTTGTCATCCCAACCAACTTTCGCTAGCCACAACTGCTGCATGAGCATTTTCACGACTATGACGACCGGAGCGATCCATCCTAAGGGATCATACATTTTCGCGCTAACGGAGAGCACGGACCTCTTGGTTGGGTTGACCGGCTCAACACGCGCGACTTTGAATTTGAATTCATCCCGACATGGAGTCCAATAGAGTCCGAGAAGTTTAATTCCTTCGGAATCTTGAAATAATTTATCCGAAGCGAGCGCGTGTTCGGTGTGTGCTAGATCGGATAGAAGCTCGGAACAATTACTGGACCACTTTCTTAATTCGAATCCGCCAGACAGCAGCAGGTTCGAAGTTTGATCGCGCATTTGTCTAGCCGTGACAAGATCGTCTGCTCCAAACAGTACATCATCTACGTAAATCTGTTCACGTAAAACGGGTATCGCTAGAGGAAATGACGTTCCTTCATCGTCTGCCAATTGTTTCACAACACGGTTGGCAAGGTAGGGAGCAGGCGCTTGGCCATACGTGACCGTTAGTAGTCTATAGGTTTGGATTGGACCATCGGCATTCGGTCTGAACAGAATTAATTGATAATCTGTATCGCTTGGGGTGACCCATATCTGTCGGAACATTTTTTTTATATCCGCGGCTAAGACGAACAAGGGCTCACGCCACTTTAGGATGATATCACGGATATCGGTCTGCAATTTGGGTCCAATGAATAAGTGATCATTCAAGGAGGTGCCGCTCGAGGTTGGCATCGAAGCATTGAATACTACGCGCAATTTAGTGGTTTGACTGTCTTCGCGTAAGACCGGGTGATGCGTGAGGTAAACTCTTTGAGCAGGAACGGCAAGTTCGGCTTCGGTTACGAGGCTCATGTGGCCTTGTTGCAGGTAATCATGAAGAAACTCGCGATACATCTGATACTGGTTAGGATCGCGGGTCAACCGTTTTTCTAACTGATTATAGGAGGCCAGAGCGATTTGGTAGGAGTTGCCAATGTTAATAGGCGGACCGTCCTTGAAAGGCAAGCTTACTGTATATTTTCCATCGGATTCGCGTGAATGCGTTCGTTTGAAGTGGTCTTCACAGGTTTGTTCATCCTCCGTGAAAAATTGAGTTTTCGGTAGGTCCTCTATTTCCCAAAGACTTGCGAGCGTATTGTTTAATTCCTGCAAGGTGCAGCGATTAACGTGTATTCGCGAGGGAGGTGACCTTCTTTGACTCTGCACTGGTCCCGTGAGGACCCAACCAAATATAGTTTTCTGCGCAATTGGTTCATTCGGAGAGCCTTTCAACAAACCAGAAATGAGAATGGCACTGTAAAGATCAGCGCCAATCAACAAATGAATCGGTTCCATGGAATCGGGTTGTGGATCAGCTAACTCGATATTTTGGAGGTGACTCCAGTTGGGTACTCCGTCTACTTTCGTCGGTTTGTACGCGGTTAGTTTCGAGAGAATGAGAGCACAAGCGGTAATGACAGGTCCTCGACTTTGACAGGATTCAATTGTAAAGGAAGCGCAAGATTTTGCGGTACCGGTGTGAACATCACCGATGCCAAAAACGGAAGTATCCGCGCGCCGGCGAGGCACCCGCAATCTTTGTGCTAAAGATTCAGTAATCAAGGTTGCTTCCGATCCCTGATCAAGCAGTGCACGCACACGTTGCTCTCGACCCGCGCTCGTCTTGACCAAAACCCAGGCTGTAGCCAACAGGACAGCTCTTGGTTCGATACTTTTCCCGGTATGGAGATTTATGGAAACATTCGCATTAGGCGTGAACTGAGCAGTGTTAAGTTGCTGCTCGGTAAAATTACTGAATGAGTTGTTGCTGTGAACAGCTGGGCTGGTCGACGAACTCGCGTCGAAGTGTAACAGTGTATGGTGTTTTTTCTTACACTTAAGACACACATGTTTACTTTTACATTCGGCAGGAAAATGACCTGTGTTAAAACAATTGAAACATCGTTTGTTATCTCGCAGAATGGCGAGTCGATCATTTACGGATTTGTTTTTGAACGTATCGCATTGATAAATTGGGTGATTGCTTGAACAAACAATACATTTGTACGTATGGGTAGATAGAAGCGACCTTACGGATTTATTCGGTGAAGCTTTGTTTTTGCCCGAGCTATTTCGACTATTGTCGGGACAAGAGGCCATGGCTTCTAAAGTACGAATTCGCGTACCTAAGAATGAATCTAGTTCCTTGTAGGTCGGGTAATCGGCTTGATCACCAAGTTTCGTCTCCCATTCACGGCGGGAGTTTTTATCGAGTTTTCGTACGAGGTGAAAAACAATTAAATCGTCCCACCTTTCAACTTCCCTGCCTAGGTTTCTCAGAGCGGTAATTACATCCTTCGTTCTATCCCGTACATTCTTGAGATCTTTCAACACCTCAGACCCTACCTCACGAAGATCAAATAACTCGACCAGATGAGCGTTTATGATCGCTCTGGAATTATCGTATCGCTCTTTTAGGGTATTCCAGGCTGATGCATAATTAGCGTCATTGATCACTACGTTTTTCAATAACAATTCGGCTTCGTCGCTCAAGCTCAACTTTAAATAATGTAGACGCTGTACATTGGTTAGCGACGCGTTATTGGCAATGAGCGACTCAAATAGATCTTTAAAATTATTCCATTCGGTGTAATTACCTGAAAAACTAGGCAGTTCTATTTGAGGGAGTTTTACCGTATTGTTGACGTGGACGAGGGGTGCTGGAGCGCCGTGGGGAGCGTTGACGGGAGCGGCAACGTTGTCTGCTGCTGGTAGCACCACTGGTGCTGGAGTGAGCTTATCCAATTCGATGACCAGGAAATCCGCAGCGGAATTATAGGCATCCTCTGCTAGGTCGAAATGCCCTTCCAGAAAGTAAGCCTCCTCCTCTTTGTCTTCGTCAGAGGCTACGCTGGTGAGTTTGGCATGGTTGAGTTTACACTCTTTCCAGTAACCCTCAAGAATCTCCAATCTGTGTTTTACTACAGGGATGGAGCGTTTGGGAGCCCCAATCTTGAGAAAGTTTTGTTCTGCATTACTTATCAGTCGATGGAGGGTGCTTTGCCTGGCGAGTAAGTCAGTTACCGCGTCCATCGTGGTAAAGGTATAGCAATTAGCGCTTAGGGTGCGAGGCACTGATCAGTATGTATAATCGTGTTGAGAGTATACCATACTTAGTTGGAGAAACGTTCGGTTGGAGTATATAGGAAGTATATAGTGTAGCCTTGTGCTATGTTGTTGGTAGGAAGCCACCTTACTTTTGTATTCGACTTGTTGTGGGTTGGGTACACGCGTACTAATCTCTGCGCCGTGGGAACCTCTGGTATAGGTAAGGTGACTCTATGCGAGTATGGTCTGTTTATGTTCACCGAGCTTCAATGTTCTATACAGTTCCACTGACACGTAGGGATGATCCTTTATAGGTGTATGGCAGTATACTGATCATGTACGGCGCACTTCATTAGTCCAACGCTTAATTAATTCGCGTTTTCACAGGTTTTCTCACGTTTATAGGTCTTTATAAGCACAATTCACTTTTCCACTGTCCAGTTCTATAAGGTTTTGTCACTTCCACCACTTCGATCTATCCGGCTCGAAGGACCATTGTTTTTGCGTCGAATGATTTTACTTTTCATTCGCGGCTGATGCCGGTAATTAACTTATTTAAGTGGAAGGAAGATGACTGGGAGATTGAGTTAGGCGTGGATTCGTGCTTGAAACTTGATTAGGCGTGTATTTTCAATAAAGAGGCAGGCAGAGTTACAATGCTTGTACAATAGCTGAGCATTAGGCTCGTTTACGTTTGGTCTTGCTTGTTTGGTGTCGCCAAGCGTACTAACTGTGTGGTCACAGGGATTCCGGAGCCCTATATTATCTAGTCGTGGATACATAATACTGTCCGAAATGAAAATATAAACTGAGAGACTTATTCAGACACAAATTCCTTTGTATCGCCAACAAAAGTCAATATCGAAATCCGGCACGAGACCGATCATACGACGTAAACCGAGACGATCGCTACCGGGGATATGAACCGCAAGATCGTTTCAATTTCCAAGGGAATCCGCGAAATCCGCCGCGAGAACAGAACCGAGTAGTAGAGCGCGAACAGTGCCGTTTCTGTCAAAGTTGGGGGCACAGCATTGACGAATGCCGTAAAAGAGAAAAATATAACCAATATCGAGAACAAACGGCGGTCAATCAAGTAGCATTCTCGGGAAACGGGGAAGGCCGCTCGAGACCGGGTGCGAATTCGGGGGCCACCCCAAGACCCAACCGCGCCCTGACAATAATCGAAAGCGAACCGATAGAATCCGAGGTATAAATATTAATCCTGAGGTCCAACGCAATAAAGTAACAGCGTTCAAAATAAAACCCTCAGACGAAATTAAAAACCGCGAAATGAAAAATAATATTGATAAAAATGACAAGATAATTAAAGAAAGACAAGACAATGTTCCTGAGGTCCACAAAATAAAACCCTCAGATGAAATTAAAAACCGCGAAATGAAAAATAATATTGATAAAAATGACAAATTAATTAAAGAAAGACAAGACAATATTCCTGAGGTCCAGAAAATAAAACCCTCAGACGAAATTAGAAACCGCGAAACAAAAAATAATATTGATGAAAATAATGAGTACGAAGAAGAAAGACAAGACGAATATATCGCGAAACTATTAAACATGATCAGCGGTCATCATGTAAAAACGATTCCAGTAATCAGGGTAGACACGAACGAATTTAAATTTCCAAGCACCCTAATGCTAGATACGGGATCCGATTTAAACCTCATAAAAAAGAATTGTTTAAATCCAGAAGTCGAAATAAATGAAGATAAAAAGTATAAACTAAACGGGATCGCGCCCACAAGCATCGCAACCATGGGACAAGTACCCATCGAGATAGAAGGTACACCGAGCAATTTTCACATAATTCCGGAAGATTTACCAATCAAGCAACGCGGTATAATAGGAACGGAATTCATTCGCGAAAACGACGCAGAAATTGATTTCAAAGAGCAATGTTTAAAATTCGGTACAACGTGCATTCCATTTGTTAATCAACACAGGGATCCGACCCTGACAGGTGAAACGCAGGATGGCAACTGCGACGATGAATTTACAGATGTACAATCTAGTTTATCGAATTCGGATTTTGAACCTTACGTTTATAACGATCGCGAGGACTCTGGAAGTCGACGTCCAGAGGAAGGAATCACTACGATTCCGCCCAGAACTCGTGTAAGCGTGTGTGTTAATCTCGAAGACACCAATTTGTCAGAAGGATATCTGCCGCGCATAGACGCAGGCCACGGTGTTTACTTAGGAAACGCATTCGTAACTAACCGAGAAAATAAAGCATATCTTTACGCAATCGATACGTCCAACGAAGAGATAAAAATAAAAATCCCGATCCAAAAATTACAAGAAGTAATCAAATCTCGAAAACCTTCGATGACCGAAGTAAGTCGAACAGATCGGTTTAATCAATCAGAGCAATCGGAGCTATTGAATCAAACAAATTCAGAAAATGAAATCGAAATAAATGAACTAAATCGAAACGAAGTTAATCAAAGAAATCAAATCGAAACGAATCTATTAAAAATGAATGAAACAAACCGCGGAATAAAACTAAAAATGAACGAGGAAAAAGAAAATCAAATTGATGTAATAAATCGAAAAATCGAAGCCAAAGTGGGCCAAACAAATACGAAGAATAAAAGAAAAATAAATCAAAAGCATATGAATAAAAATACAAGTATCAGAAAACAAAAATTCAAGAAAAATTCGAATCGCGCGAATAAAAAATCAAAAAACAGTAAACAAGAATGTTTAGCTCAAAGCAATAAAGCAACTAACGAACCGTCAGAGGACGAAGTAAAATTATTAAATATAATCAAAGTAAATGACGAAATTCAAAATAACGAAGAATATATCGATATACCGATAAACGAAAGAATAGTTGAATCAAATTCAAGCGTGTTAACCACAACACAAGACTCCAATGTAAATTCCAAAACTAGATCGGAGGTTTTGGAGTCCCTTCTGCGATTAAACCATTTGAACGCGGAAGAGACGCGATACATAAAAGAATTAATACACGATAACGCCGATATTTTTCACATACCAGGCGAACTTTTAGGAAGCACTACGGTAATAAAACATAAAATTGTAACGTGTGTGTAGATTCTTGGAAATGAAGGTCATAAACGAGTTTTTTTTACCAAAAAACGTAACGTTTCGGCTCATGGGGAGAGCCCTCCTCAGACGAAATGCATTTTATTGTCTGTTCGAACAACACCAGAATCAAAGAACATAAAAAGAATATCTTCGATGATACTGAGAATCACACGGCGCTAACCAAACACCGAGTAGATTTTGACCACTGTTTCGATTTTGATAATTCCAGCATTATAGCTCAAGAACCGTCTTATTATAAGCGTCTACTTTTAGAAATGTGCAGCATTGTTGGTAATTCTAATTCTTGTAATTTGCGCCAAGATGTTGAACATCTTAGTGACATCTATATTCCTGCCATATCTAGGACTAATTAGCTAATGTTATCTACGGAGTTCTCTGCTCCTACCTTACCATCGACTATCTAACTATCAACTCCTTGCTCTTATCTTTCAAATTCACTGTTCTATGGTTCCTTTTGGGGAAGACGTTCTTCCGCCTCTTCCTTCCGATCGTGGAGCGGGACGGACGTCTTCCTCAAAACGTCTCTATTTCTGAAACTACTTTTGTATTTCTTCTTTCTGATGGAAGTCTGGGAGCTGAGAATTGCCTTTGGCCTTCTTGAGCTGTAATGGCTTTTCTACTCTTTCTTTCTTTATGAATTACTAATTTAAGGTAATAATATTTTTATTGGCAGTGTATAGCCGGACGGTACCGGCGCCCATGTACAATGACGGTAGTGTGCGTTAATTGGTCCACAGCTGGTGGGTGGAGTCTGCCGGCATGCATGATCCCGGACGGTAACGGATTCAGAATATTTCTAGTTTGAGCTCCTTACCGGCACGTAACTTGTCGGACGGTAGCGAACTTGGAATTTTTCGGTCTAGAGTTCGCTACCGGCAGGCGTCTCGCCGGACGGTAGTGGACTTAGAATTATTTCAACGAATTTTTGATGCTACCGGCAGGCGTCTCGCCGGACGGTAGTGGACTTAGAATTATTTCAACGAATTTTTGATGCTACCGGCAGGCGTCTCACCGGACGGTAGTGGACTTAGAATTATTTCAACGAATTTTTGATGCTACCGGCAGGCGTCTCGCCGGACGGTAGTGGACTTAGAATTATTTCAACGAATTTTTGATGCTACCGGCAGGCGTCTCGCCGGACGGTAGTGGACTTACAATTAGAATTATTTCAACGAATTTTTTATGCTACCGGCAGGCGTCTCGCCGGACGGTAGTGGACTTAGAATTTTATGAGCCAAAGTTCGCTATCGGCGTGCACACTGTCGAACGGTAGCAGATTTTGTTCACTGCGTCCAAAGCCAAGCTCGCGACTGGACGGCGTCACCCCAGTCGCGAGCTTGCCTCAATGCAGTGTTGCCAACCCTAAAGAAATTTCTTTAGATCAGAAAAAATATGGATTCGTTCAAAGAAAAAAGATAATTTGTTTTCATTTTCAAAAATATCGTCGCTTCAGTCGAAATCAAGAGAGAGAATCTACAATTTTTAAGAAAAGCTTAAGTATTCCAGCGAAATCTCTAAACCTGGTCTGTAAAATCGAAACGACAAACTGAAAATCGACCAATTGTAAGGTTACTGAGAATAAAATGCACCAATCAGATAATTCCACAAATTGATGGTATTCTGATGTCTAGTTTGATTATTATTACATATTTCGATTCAAAAAGTCAATTTACTGAAAAAAAATTTGTTGTATATTCCTATATTTTTTTAGTTTGAATACCGTCCAATATTACTTCTGGCAATAAGAAATCTAAAGAATTATTCTGGCGCTATCTACAGAAAGGTTCATCTGGTAGGTTGGCAACACTGCCTCAATGCACAAATCGACGCAGAAGATCGCGCAAAACTCGTTTTCGAGCATTTTCGCGCTACGCTCGCGACGTACAGTTTGCCATTTCAGCCGAATTTAGATAATGCAGGTAAGTGTTTCATTTGAAATGTATTTCTCGGATTTGAGTCATTCTTTCCTTTGATGCTTTCCAACTATTTCCGAAACCTAACCTCTCTTTCAGTAAGACATGGCATTGTTTGTTGGCGCCAAGTTCAAATCTTTCAAAGACGTCGAGCTTGCTATAGCGAAGTTCGAGGACGAAACGTTCATAAAATTATGGAAACGTGATAGCCGAACAATTGCTGCATCTCGAATTTCGCGGGCAATAAATGAAGACCTCATTTATTACGAGGTCAAGTATACCTGCAAGCATGGAGGAAAGAAGTTCGAGTCTACTGGCACAGGCGTACGTCAAGTGAGGTAATATGAATTGAAATTTGTATTACCTACTGCGTTAGCATTGCCCATAAAGAGTGCACAGCAATAGATTCACAAAAATCTGAACCACAAATACTACTAATATGTCAATTGAATCCTCAGCACTTACAAACATGGTTGCCCGATGTACATCCAATTTCGAGCATCAGCCGACGGAGCTGCACTCGAAATCAAAGCGATGGACGTGAATCACAACCATGAAACGAGCAAGGTACTGTCCACGAATACAACAACTAGTTTTTAGTGATTATTGATCGTCTAGAAATGAAGTCCACATCAACTTTGTCATCTTTCAATTAGTTCATATAATGTCGCTGTGGACACATCTGTAAGAAAATAGTTGTACAAATAGCCTCAATAACTAGAGCATAATTTCAGGTGTTATATGCACATTATCCGTCAGAACGACGGTTGCCTGTAGAGCTACAAAATGAAGCAAAAAACATGCTGGCGATGAAAGCTAATAAAAAAATCGTCCAACAAAAACTACAGGCACAAACAGGGAAAATTATAACCCTGCGGGATCTGACGAATATACAGGCCAAGCTGACAAGTAGCAAAGCTCACGACTTGGAACATTGTATAAACATTCTCAGGACAGAATATTGTAAGTCGAGTAGAGTTAAATTTTGTGGGAAATACATTGCTTGACTCTCATTATCTTGATTATTATCGTAAATTTTAGCTGCTGATGTTCGTGTTCTGGAGGATGAGGAGCACAATTTTCAAGGACTTTTCATGCAAACAGCTGCAATGAAAAAAGTGGTTGCAGCATACCCTGAGTTTCTAGCGATAGATGCAACTTATAAGTTGTTGCAAATATCTGTACCTGTCTATGTGATCGTCGCTGAAGATGGTGCTTGTGAAACTGAAATTGTTGCTGTATGTCTCCTCACGACTGAAGATCAACAGACGTTATCTTGGTTTTTGTCAACTTTCAAGGAAATGAATCCAGCATCTGAAGACACAAAGTGCATAATCACAGACAAGGACATGAGCGAGAGACAAGTCATCAGGCGAATATTTCCAAATGCATCGCTGATAATATGCATTTTTCACTCTCTCAGAACATTCCGACGAGAAGTGACCTGTGAAAAACTGGGGATCACTCAGGCACATCGGATTCAATCTCTTGAAATTTTCCAGAAATTGTTGTATGCTAGCACTGACGAAGAGTTTTACGAACTTGAATCTAGTCTGAAAGAACTGGCACCAAAGCCAGTTCAGGACTACTACAACAAAAACTGGAAAAACAGCAGAAACGAATGGAACATGAACCCAGAGTTCGTGAAATCCAACTTTCTGAACAATACAAACAATAGATTAGAGTGCATGAACTCCAAATTGAAATCGGTAATTGACAAAAATAGCTCCCTCGAAGAATTTGTCCATGGACTCTTCACGATAATCATTTCCTTACAACAAGAAAGGGATCACAAAGCTGTTTGTTCATTGCAAAAACGAATATGCCTGAAGTATCCCAAAGACAGTGACGAATATAAGTACTTCGACTACTTAACCCGAGAAGCTGCAAAGCACGTACTGAAAGAAATCGAACAATCGTCTATGCCAGTTCTCGAGAATAATGATTCGAACAGTCCGCGATTCACCGTACGGCGAGGAAGAAATCTATTGCAGGTTACAGAAAAAAACTGCTCTTGTGAATTTTTCGTCGCAATGATACTCCCCTGCAGGCATATTTTTGCAGTCAGAAAATATGTGAATCTTCCGATTTTTGACGAATCACTAGTTGATCGAAGATGGACCTTGAACTACTTCAAGGCACATCACCGTATATATACAGCACATTCTTCTGAACAGACTGACAACGAGAATATTATCGTGACAACCCAGCCTTCATCAACAACTCTCAGCTACGCCCAAAAGAGGAAAAAAGCTTTGAGTAGGACTGATGTCTTGGCCGACTTATGTGCCCAGCGATCGAATATGCTCTACGAGCAGAGATGCCATATTCTAGACGATTTGATTGCTTATTGGAAAGCCGGAGCAGATGTTTGCATCAAATTGATGGATGATTTTGTAAGCATTTATTACTCACATTACAGTGGAATCAATTGATTGCATATTGTGGCAACCCATGATATTATTATCGTATTCTAATGCAAGGTTCCTAATTTCAGGCTTCTAATGACGGGGCCATTAATGAAAGTGATCACGAAGATCAAGAAGATGATCCAGCAGAAGGAGCAGTGTTGGTAGAACATGACACCCTTCCTATAGATGACGAGGTTATTGATATTCTTTTCTTCAACTTTTAATATAGGATTCCAGTTATTCGAGCAAATAGCTAATTGATATTCGTATTGTGCGAGAATTTTTATGAAAACCTTTCATTTTAACTCTACTGGCATTTTAATATTTCTTTATTTCCGTTTTTAGATCAACAATAACTGGACAGAAAGCACTGGTGAGCGAGAAATCCTACTAGATGCTGTAATTCCTGTGATTCAACAGGAGACTGTCAACATCAGTGATAAGGTAATTACATATTTCTAATGGATTCGTGTGCCTCATTGAAAAATTACTGCTTTGATCATAATATATTATACATTTGCAACACTTCATATTCCAGGAAAATAATACCCTGACACGAAACGATATTATCGAAAAAGAACCCAGGATGCAGAATATTTTTGAACCTACGAAAGAAGATCAACGGCTAAATCCGAATAAGTCCAACAATGTCACCACCGTCCCATTGAGTACCGTTGCAATATCGACAATCAAGATGCCTGGCCTAGTAAAGCAGAGAGGGAGACCTAAGGGCCAAAATGTTACGGTGGTGGGATTGCCGAAGAAAACGAAGAAGCCTCTGCCGTATTGTCAAATACCGATTGTCGAAAAACAAAAATTTCTTTTAGGGCATCTAATAAGCGACGGATCGGTCATAACTGGTGCTATAGAAAACGGGAACCTTATTGAGGAAGACCTAGTTGAAATTAGACCAGAGAAAATATCCAACGCCTTATTGGATGAAGAAATCGACATACATCTTGTCCGTAAATTCTTCACTCACGATGCGTGGAAAGCAGTTAAACAGGTTTTACGCATAGTCAAGGAGAAAGAAATCTGGATATGTAATAGTTGCGAACATGATCTTAGTGATTATCCGTCTATTTTATGTGATGGTTGTCTGGTGTGGCACCACTTGAAATGTGTCAACCTGAAGACCCGGCCGAAAGCTAAGCTTTGGTTTTGCAAAGCCTGTTCCTCGCGTTCCGGTTAAAAAGTAAAAGGAAAAATGGTTTAGATCTTCGTAGATTGAAATTTGATATCATTAGATCTAACTTTTAGGAAATCTACAGAGATCTAAGTAATATTACATGATTGTAGAAAGTAATGTAACATAGGTAATATGAGATCGATTCAAAGGTTCGAAGTGAGACTTAGGTAGATTTACGATTTCCTAAAATTCATATCTAATAAGATACCTGATTTGATCTACGTAGATTTAAACCATTTTTTCTAGGTATTAAGTACTAAGATAGTCTTATGGAATAAACTAGTCACAAAGAGTTTATCGAACACCGAGGGTGATTCAATTCTTCTAATGCAGAGTTCCTAGTCCAAAGAAGTGCAATTAACTAATAACACTGTGATTGGCAAACGTGGCTTGATTCGGTCCAATTATAAATGAAGCTGAAGCTTACAGCCACAGTTACAAAATAAAATTTAACTAACTAACACTATAATATTAAAATATAACACTAAAATATAACACTAAAATATAACACTAAAATTTATATAAAGGGTTATCCAAAATTTATTAATTTATTTAAAATTAATATTTGGTTATCCAAATAAATCCAAGGAAATTTTAACAGAAATCGACCCTTGACCCTCATAGAATTGATTGGCATTTTCGTTCCTGTTTCTACTACAGAAGAAAATCATTCTCTGAACTTCCGTGAAGATATTTCCGACAAATTGTTCAGGAGTAGGCTTCTGGGTTTAGATACTTCGGTAGCACAAAAACGTTAAATTCGATCACACAATCGTGAATACAAAATAGTTTCGCTCTTTCAAATTGCTCATGAGGCCGGGCTCGAGTTGTGTTTGCTTTCATTTGTATTAAAATGAGTGTTCCAGTAAGCTCGTGATGAAAATTTTGAATTTTTCTATGACATAAGCTATAGTTGCTAAAAGTTTCGAAAATATAAACTAATTTTTTGATCATTTTTTAAGTAAGGGATGAAATAATATAACCAGAAGTGTCACTAATTGGAACACTTACCCCAAGTCACATGTATTAGTCTTTTACTTGTGTTGCGCGTTTGGATAAATGTTTATTTAGTTCGTATAAAAACTCCATATTCGAAAATATATGTATAGTATAGTATGATAAGTTAGGATATACTATATGTATTATATGTATAGCTGTGAGTAGCAATAAGTGAGGGTGCAAAGTTGTCGGTTGTTGACTTGAGACAAATTCATTTAAAAATTAAGGTACATGTATAAGCATGTGCAGATGAATCGCGATTTTTTTACTAATTTATTTTTTCCTAAACCCCAATCCTACTACCGTCCGGCGAGACGCCTGCCGGTAGCATCAAAAATTCGTTGAAATAATTCTAAGTCCACTACCGTCCGGCGAGACGCCTGCCGGTAGCATCAAAAATTCGTTGAAATAATTCTAAGTCCACTACCGTCCGGCGAGACGCCTGCCGGTAGCATCAAAAATTCGTTGAAATAATTCTAAGTCCACTACCGTCCGGCGAGACGCCTGCCGGTAGCATCAAAAATTCGTTGAAATAATTCTAAGTCCACTACCGTCCGGCGAGACGCCTGCCGGTAGCGAACTCTAGACCGAAAAATTCCAAGTTCGCTACCGTCCGACAAGTTACGTGCCGGTAAGGAGCTCAAACTAGAAATATTCTGAATCCGTTACCGTCCGGGATCATGCATGCCGGCAGACTCCACCCACCAGCTGTGGACCAATTAACGCACACTACCGTCATTGTACATGGGCGCCGGTACCGTCCGGCTATACACTGCCATTTTTATTTTCATAATTTTCACATTTTCACATTTAGAGGTTATGGACCTCGTGCTTTCAGCACAAAATCACTTTATTTGAACTTTTCTTTTCTTTTGTTTTTTTCTGTAACTGTAAATTTTGTTCGAACAGACAATAAAATGCATTTCGTCTGAGGAGGGCTCTCCCCATGAGCCGAAACGTTACGTTTTTTGGTAAAAAAACTCGTTTTTGACCTTCATTTCCAAGAATCTACACACACATTATCCTGAGGTCAAGAATACACACTTACAATGATGTTTTTAGTCGGAGAAGGTCATTTCAGAAACCATTTTTTTATTCAAAAAGGGCGACGTTTCGGCCGGGCCCGGCCGGCCATCTTCAGGCTATAAAAACCATACAATTTTCTTAAGATATGTTAGATAATATGTGGTCAGGTCGACCAACTGCCTATAATTTATAATTATCATGCAAGAGAGAAGAAAAGACTAAAGTTTAACAAATAAAGCAACTTACATTTGACTATCCTTATAATACGTGTTCGTTACATGACGACAGTACAGGAAGTGAAGAAATTGGTTTGTTATCCGAGGTTTAGATGGATCGATATCGATCGGGTAGTGGATACACTATCGATAATCGATATTGATTCTTAGCGGGAGATTCAATTCAAAATTTGCGAATATAAATGGCTCAGGTTTTGGATGTCTGATCTTTTGTTGACTGTATTGTTTTTGGTGATATTGATCATCTCTTTCATTAGTCTTTTATGCCAATTATTTTCACTCTCTAGTACTTGTGCATTCTCAAAATCAAAGGTATGTCCCTTAGTTAAAGTGTGGTGAGCTAGAGCTGATTTGTTAATGTCCTTGGTTTTAACATCATATTTATGTCCGTTTATGCGTTTTCTAAGGTGTTGTTTAGATTGGCCTACATAGCATTTAGGACAGTCTTTGCAATCGATTTTATAGATGGTATTAATTTTATCTAAGGTGGGTACCTTTGATTTGAGAGTGGTAAATAAGCTGGATGTGTTATGAGAAACCTTGTGAGCAACGGATATTCCCTCTTTACCCAAAATGTGACGAATACGAGATGAGAGACCTTCAACATAAGGGATTGAGCATACAATTTTGTTGTTATTATCTTCTGTTTGATTCCAGTTGATGCTATTGTACCATTTGTGTACCCTTTCCTTTTTTGTTTCATTTATAAGTTTGAGGGGATATCCATTGCTGAGTAGAGTTTCTGTTACAAGTTTGATGTTATGTTTTCGGAACCTTGGATGAGATAGTCCAATACATCTATCAAAAAGGCCAATTACGACACTTTTTTTAAATTCCATTGGATGTTTTGAGGTGTACTGTAGATATCTTCCGGACCATGTATCTTTCCTGTGCCAATCTGTTATGATATGATTTTGATCATTGATTACAAGTGTGTCAAGAAAGCTGATTTTGTTGTTGTTTTCCAGTTCATAGGTGAAATTGAGTCTAGGGTGATAGTTGTTGAAACTCTGTAGTAAAACGTCGATGTTGTCTTTGTGTACACATGTAATAATGTCGTCTACATATCTTTTGTAAAATGGCAGGGCGAACGGTAGTTTTTTTATGACTTGTTGCTCTAAATTTTCCATGACCAAGTTTGCTACAACCGGGCTGATGGGGGAGCCCATAGCTACTCCAAAGATCTGTTTGTAGTGTTTGTCTTCATGGATAAAAAAGGTGGAATTTAAGCATAGTTTCACCGCATCAATAAAGTCTTTCTTTTGTATGATGGTGTGTTGTTTTATGGAGTCCCAATTTTTTCCTATTACCGCCAGTGCCAGATTGGTGGGGATATTAGTATATAACGATGTTACGTCTAAGGATAATAATACATGGTCCGGAGGAATGACAGTACCCTTGATATGTTTGACGAATGACCACGAGTCTTTGACATGATAATCGGTGTTACCTACTATATTAGACAAAACGTTGGAGCAGAATTTAGCAAGCTTATAGGTTGGGGCATTGGTGTTTGAGACAATGGGTCGTAACGGAACGCCTGGTTTGTGAATTTTAGGTAAAAAATATATTCTTGGTGGCAATGAGTTGTGTGTCTTGAGGTTCTTTGCAGTTGACGAGGAGATATATTCTTTTTTGCACCAATTGCTGATAAGCCTGTTAGATTCAGTCTCAACCGATTTTGTTGGATCTTTTTTGACTGTTTCATATGTTTCGACATCATTAAGTAACTGATTGCATTTCCTATCATATTCTGATCTATCCATGATAACAGTGACGTTGCCTTTGTCGGCTTTTGTGATTAGTAGGTTTTGATGTTGCTTTAAGAATTCTTTGGCAGATTTGAATTTGGCAATTTCGATCTTAGATTTGGATTCGTTGACACCTGTGTTGGTTTTTTTGAAATTCGAGATAGTGGAGGTAATTTCAGCTCTTATTTTATCTTTGGTTTTTGTGTTACTACCAACTAGGGCTAACTCTACTGAAGAAACTATGTCGTTGATAGGTAGGTGTTGTTTGTCTACAGGAATTCCATGTTTAGAACCCAGAGAAAGATAGTCCTTTATATCTTGCGGAACAGGGGTGTTTGTGAGATTGACGCACCAACCATCCGGAATGTGAGTGGGTGGAAACTGTTTATCCTCTAATTTGTTAAGTTTGTCAATGTTGCTTGCTTTGATTTTTTGAAAGATGTTATCCGCTCTTTTAGTGTCCGCCTGGTATTTGTCTAATTCTCTGTTAGATGGTTCTTGTGCATGAAATTGCGAAATCTGTCTATCAAGAGTGTTTTTTAGCGTGACGGTGTTACGATAGCAGTTATTAATTTCCAAATTCAATGCTACTTTTTGTAGGTTATGTAGAGCTGCCTTGAAAGACTTCTCTTTTTGAAGATGAGCAAGATTTTTTATATTAATTCGAAGGAAATTCGGGATTATCCCTTTCGTCTGCATTTAAGGAGGCTCTAGCACAAAGGGCCGATTTGTGTGGGGGCTTACGCGAGGGCCTCTATTTTTACAGAAGACCGCAAGTTTGTCATAACACAGTTGCTTCCGATCAAATTATTGTTAATTCTATGAATACATTATTAATTTCGCGCCACTGAATAAAAACCGTGAAAGAAGAATAATTTTACGGTACGATACTGCATACATAAGTATGGCAACACCGCGATTCTCTATCTCGCTTTCTCCAGTGCTAGACGGATGGAGGTTCAATTCTCGCGCAGGCGTTCTGCCATCATATTTCGGTCTCGCTGCCGAATTTCTACGCGGTTCCATAACCTCTCTAAATTTCAAATTTTACGAGACTTTGACATCGAATATCTCATAATATGAGTCGGTGACCCCATACTGTATTATTGTATTTGCAATCTTCGCGATCTAATCAACATTACTATAGTTTTTCGTAAACATCTGTGTAGTAAATGTAGAGATATCAATTGGCCCATGTCTTTCGAGAGGGATCCTGCCATAAGGCCCATGTTAAAAATTCCAATTTCAACTATTTTTATCTTGCGTATTTAGTCGGTGACCCGGTCTGAAATCTCGCATACGTGAGAATGGGTGCTTGATTTATAATATACTGAAAATTTATTTTTTTCTGTGCATGACCCGTTCGTGCTAGAGTCTCCTTAAGTAGAAAGATTTTTCTATTATTGTTTTTTGCGACCTTGACTCGAGTTTTCCAAATCTTATTGCTATTTACGTTGGAAGAAATCTGACGAGTCCTGTCGTTCGAAGTGGGGTTAGGTGGATGATTCATATTCTTTGTAGAACGCATGTCGATTTGAGGTTAGGTTGCAGACTTGATCCTCGTGACGTGCGATGTTGGAAGAGACGTCCAACATTTGTAGACCGATGTGGTTGTACTTTGTAGATTCGTGACCATGGGAGTTCAATAATGATGTTTTTAGTCGGAGAAGGTCATTTCAGAAACCATTTTTTTATTCAAAAAGGGCGACGTTTCGGCCGGGCCCGGGCCTGTAAAGTTAACAAACAAGTTGAAATTCAATAGAAATAGGAATACTAACAATAATAATCAAAATAAAATTAAGTAAAAACTAAAAAATACAGATACAGAGATAGTGCCCGCATGGTGGTGAAGACTATACCAACTAAAATTCGTATACCACATTTCGACACACACCCTTAAAGATAGAAATAGGTAACGAGAAAAAATCAATTTGCGGATATTTTTTTGAAGTGACACTGAGTCTGAAAGATACTGATCTGAATTGCAACTCACGTGAAGAAATTGGGATAGAAAAGAGATGGTCATTTGCCCGGAGATGCCTGGCTAGGGCCCGGAAGTTAAAACCCGCTATCGAGTCAATACAATCGATCATATTTTAAGGATGTATAGGCCATACAATCTCAACCAAAAGTGAGTCTCGTCGTCAATATTGAGTACTTCGAGATCAGATAAAAATCTGAAAAAAATCAACCACAATCAAGATGATAAGAGTATTCATTTTCAATAATAATAATGCCTAAAAGTTATCAACAAATTGGTTAAACAAATCATCGTTTAACAAATTCCCTGGTGACGTTATTTTTTTTCATGTCAAATGAATTCGTTGATCTTTCTGAATACACATGAATTTTTTCAGAATTTTTTCCGAAAACAGAAATTTCAAAAAAGTGACAAAATTCTGAAAAAATTCATGTGTATTCAGAAAGATTAACGAATTCATTTGACATGAAAAAAAATAACGTCACCAGGAAATTTGATAAAAAACACTGATTTCTTTAAACAATTTGTTGATAACTTTTGGGCATTATTATTATTGAAAATGAATACTCTTATCATCTTGATTGTGGTTGATTTTTTTCCGATTTTTATCTCATCTCGAAGTACTCAATATTGACTTCGAGACTCACTTTTGTTTGAGATTGTATGGCCTATACATCCTTAAAAGCCGCGGACCGATTATGAAAAGTAATTTCATTGGAAAATAAATGCAACAAAAAAATGATAAATCACACTCAGCATTCCTCAGTAGGCAATGGCTGAACGTTGTTTTCAGTAGATTGCAATTATTTCAACAAGAATCTTCTCAACGAAAATAATAAAAATCACAAGAAAAAGGTATCAACTACGCTTGAAGGGAGAAAAAAAGAAGAAATGGCGTGTAAGTAATTTAGAAATGATAATAATTTTAGACACATCATTCGACCGTTAAATCCATCTAAACATTACAGCCAAATCATAATAAAATCAGTAACTATACAATTTAAATCATCAGTAGAAGCTGATAAGTTAAAGTATGGCCTCGCGTATGGGTATTTCCATCTGGACGAATACGATATTGAGGCTTGAGAGATTTTGTAATTGTTATACCAGACGAAAAATATTCAAAAGTTCGTATAAAATATTAATTCAAGATGAAAATTGCTTATTTGTGTACTGCTAAGGCTCGGTTGCATAAACGTTGGGTAAATTTACCCCGGGGGTATCGTTCAATTGTTTCATACACATATTTATCACACATTTATCTAATGTGTCAATGTGTATTGAACAATTGAACGATACCCCCGGGGTAAATGTTACCCCACGTTTATGCAACCGGGCCTAAGTGATGCAAAATGTCACTGGAATATAATATCGGTAAATAAATTTATTAATAGCTATCTTCCTTGAAAAATGTTGAAAATCGATTTAAAAAATGAGAATCAATCCCTCATTAAAAAGTTGGTTGTCACGATTATTTATCGCATCCTATCGCTGGACCTCGCATCTAATCGCTGGTTCTCGCATTTCCGTAACCACTTTTCCGCGATGCCGATTGGACGGCGGTGACGCCGCTCGGATCTGACTTCGCACCGTATGCAGCTCGCGCGAAAAATATGACTGCCGGCCGTCACGATTGATTTGTTTTGCCGGCTTTGTTCATGATACGTCGCGCGTCAGAATAAAAGTAAAAAAATCGTGTTTTATCCGCCGATATTATCAAAAAAATCTACTTCGGTTGATGTTAACGGTTCAGGTTACTGAATTATCTCCAAATTTACTAAAGTGTAACAGTGAATGTTCGTAAATAACATAATCCGAGTACCGAGTACGGAGAAGTTGGGCAGATTCCATTGCCAACTCATAACCTGGGTAGCGAACAAGTGTGTCATATACGATTGCGGTTTGATAAATGGTAATTATTATTTTTTTAAATGAAACTCCGACTAATTTTAGCTTTCAATTTTTATGAATCAAAAGTATCAATATTCTCACAGGTTCTATCGGGGGAAGGCTGCTCATACAGGATTCGACAGTCTTGAAAAATTGAGTGTGCAGATTCGATTATCGTTCGATAAATGGTAAGCTGTCATCTTGGTACATAGGAAAGCAGAAGACAGGCACAATCTATCAGAGGAGACCGAAGGTCGCTAGGAGTATAAAAACTTGGTGAAACGCAAGCGCAGTTTTGAACGAAGTAAGTAATCTGATACACCTTATTTAAAAAAAAAAAACAAGAGTACTAAAAAAAAAACGAGAGTAAAAACAAGAGTGCTAAAAAAAACAAGAGTAAAAAACAAGAGTACTGAGCAAACGAAAAACGAGTACTGAGAAAACAAAAATTTGCAAAAAACGATTACTGAGCAAACAAATGACGAGTATTGAGCAAACACAAAACGAGTACCGATAAAAAAAAGAGTATTAAGCTGTGATTGGAATGAAAACAGAATAATTGATAAGCTCGGATAAAGGTTTAGTTGTCTTCACAATGCCACGTCGAAAAATAGATCAAACTGAGGAAGAAATCCTAGAATTTGATCGTTTGCGTCGTGAAAAAAAAGCTTTGTATCAACGTCAGCGTCGCGCGCAGCTTGCTATATTGAATACCGCAAGTTTCAGTCACGTAGTGTCTCAGGATGTTGAAGTTGTTGATACTGTAGGTTGCAGTCACGTAGTGGCTCAGGATGTTGAAATTGTCGATCCTGCAAGTTTCAGTTCCGTCGTAGCTCAGGATGTTGAAATTGTCGATACTGTAGGTTGTAGTGACGTAGTGGCTCAAGATGCTGTATTTGTCGATACTGCAAGTTGCAGTTACGTCGTAGCTCAGGATGTTGAAATTGTCGATTCCGTTAACAACATACCGAATTTTGAAACTGAATGTAATTTGATTAGAACTCAGAAGGATCGCGAGCGGATGAGACAGTCTCGAACGAGATATACCGAACAGATGCATGGACAATCCGAGCATTATATAGGAAAAATGGATGTGCTATGTATGCATTGCAATGCGAAACATTTCGCGGCAGAAAAAGTTGTTAACAAGGGAAATTCATTTAACGATTGTTGCAGTCACGGAAACGTGATTCTTGATAGATTGCCTAATTTTCCAGACACTCTCCGTGCACTTTTTGATAGAACTCATGTAAAATCAAACGATTTTCATCATCACATTCGGTGTTACAATAGCTCTTTCTCCTTTGCTTCATTCAATGCTAATTTAGTAAACTTTGGGGCACGAAGACCAGGACCGTACTGTTTTAAAATCCATGGTCAAATTTATTATCAAATAAACACAGCACTCTATGCTGAGCCTAACGAAAATCCCAGTTATGGCCAACTTTTCATAGTCGATGCTAATGAAGCCGTGGCACACCGGCTGAGTCACACTACGGTATTAGATATTGAGATTGTTCAAACACTTGAACGAATGATGCGTGAATACAATGCGTTTGCACGTTCATACGTAATGATGGGCGAGGAGATTGAAAATCAGCGACAATTAGCAGTAGCGAATAATGATTCTGTACCAGAATTACAGTTGTTATTCAATCTGAAGCCTGGAATGGATAGACGTCGATACAATTTCCAACGAACCAACGAAGTTGCAGCTATTTTTTCGACTACTGCTGATGGAGAAATTCCAGAATCTTATGTGTCTTTGCGTTCACGGAATACCAAAGTATTGCAATGTGTTAGTACTATGGATCTCAATGTCGAGCCATGGGTCTATCCATTATTTTATCCGCATGGTTCACCAGGTTGGCACCGTGATTTGAAGCGTCAAAACAGCAATAAACGTATAACGCGAATGGCATACGTAAAATATAGATTAGGCATACGCGATGATTTTAATGCCTTTCTCAGGGGTGGTAGGTTATTTCAACAATGGGTAGTGGATAATTATGTCAAGATTGAGAAAGATCGAATGGAATATTGTAGGACAAACCAAAAACGTCTACGTGCTGAATCGTACAAAGGGCTTGTGGACCATCTGCATGAGGTAGCAAGTGGCGCTAATGCTCGGGTCGGAAAAATGGTAATTCTCCCATCAACATTTATCGGATCGCCACGAAATATGCTACAGAACTATCAGGATGCAATGGCGATTGTCCGTAAATATGGGAAGCCGGATATGTTTGTGACAATGACATGTAACCCTAAGTGGCGTGAAATTGCTGAAAATCTGCTCCCAGGGCAGCAAGCATGTGACAGACCAGATATTTGTGCAAAAGTTTTCAGTTTAAAGAAGAATCATTTGATTGATTTGATTGTAAAGCACAAAATTTTCGGAGAAGTAGCAGCATTTGTATATGTCATTGAGTTTCAAAAACGTGGCTTACCACACATCCATATGCTGGTAACTCTACGGCAAAACTTCAAAATAACAACACCCGAAGTAGTCGATCGCTATATTTCTGCAGAAATTCCTGACCCGGCTGAGGATCAAAATCTTCATGACATCGTCATGAAACATATGATTCACGGACCTTGTGGTGATTGGTGTATCGTTGATGGAAAATGTTCAAAGCATTATCCTAAATCTTTTCGCGACGAAACAACAATGGACGGAGATGGTTATCCTCATTATCGTCGGAGGGATATCGGTGTAACTTTCGAGCGGCCCGGTGAGTACACTGTGGATAACCGTTACGTAGTTCCGTACTGTCCTATACTGTCACGTTTATTCAACTGCCATATTAATGTTGAAATTGTCTCGAGCATTCAATCAGTGAAGTATTTATTCAAATACATATATAAAGGCCACGATGCTGCCAATATAACGATTGAAGAAACCTCTCCTGGTGGTGTAGTTAATCATGATGAAATACGAGATCATATAGAAGCTCGGTACGTGGGACCAGTAGAAGCATGTTGGCGCATATTCAGTAAGACCTTACACGATAAAAGTCATTCTATTGTACGTTTGCCGGTGCATTTACCAAACGAACAGAGTTTGACCATACCTGCAGAGGCCACTGAGAACGAAATAATTAATGCACTAGACCAAGCAACTATGTTGATAGACTATTTTGCTTTGAACTCGCGAGACGATGATGCCAAGCAAAATTTATACATTGATATACCATCTCACTACACGTATAAGAAACAGAAGGATAATACTGGCAATAGTTTTGCCCGATGGGAAAAACGAAAATCCCACTATAACTGCATTGGGCGTATGTATTCGGTCAGTCCGACTCAGATAGAATTATTTCATATGCGATTGTTATTGTTAACAGTGAAAGGGGCCACAAGCTTTGAAGACTTACGAACTGTGAACGGTGAGCTCCTACAATCATTTTCAGCTACCTGTTTGGCTTTAGGTTTGATAGAAGATGACGAAGAATGGAAACGTGCAATGCATGAAGCCGAAGTTTGGATGATGCCGCGCCAACTGAGAAGATTGTTCGTTCGAATTTTGATACACTGTCATCCTCTTCACCCTGAACAGCTTTGGGAACAATTCAAAGATCGAATGTCCGAAGATTATGCCCGACGTTCGGGTAAAATACTAGGGCAGAACGAAGCATATGCACAGATTAATGCAATGCTTTGTATTGAAGGATCGAGTTTATCTAAATTTCCTGAAATGGGGCAATTAACGGATGTTGTTGAAATTGAAGACGAAATATCGGTTCAACGTGCTAGAGAAGTCGGATTACAGCAATACGAGAAACTTAACGTTAAACAAAAAGAGATTGTCGATACGATTTTAAACGTCATTGACATTGAAAGTCAAGTTGAACCTAAATATATTTACGTTGACGGACCAGGAGGATCTGGAAAAACTTATTTGTACGTCACACTATGGAATTTACTGAAGAGTCGAAGCAAACGTGTAAGTACAATGGCGTTCACGGGTATTGCAGCGACACTACTACCTGATGGCAGGACCGCACACAAAACTTTTGGATTACCTGTTCCACTGTTTTCGGATTCATCTTCCAGTATTAAATTACAATCTAAAGAAGCGAAAGTATTAGAAAATACTGATGTTTTCATTTGGGACGAAGCACCAATGGCACCGCGATATGCGATGGAAGTGATGGACAGAACACTTAGAGATATTATGAATAATGATTTACCCTTTGGCGGTAAAATTGTAATTTTTGGAGGAGATTTCAGACAACTTCTTCCAGTAAAAATGCATGGTACTCGCAGTGAAACAGTGAATTTGTCCATAAAATTCAGTACAACATGGAGGCATTTTGCGAAGTATACGTTGACGGAAAATCTGCGAACACTGCCTGACGAAGTTGACTTTGCAAAATTTTTGTTGGATTTGGGTGATGGAAAGCTGAATGATGCAGATGAGAATGTAGCTATTCCGCGTCGTTGTCTTCCTTCTGCAGACGCTGACATAGTAGAAGACATATTTGGTTATTCGATTCAACAGAAACGATACAGAGACGCAGCCAAATGTGCTATATTATCTGCACGGAACGTTGACGTGGACGAAATCAATCAAAGGATTGTCCAACTTCTAGATATTAAAACTGAGCGAGTTTATACCAGTGTCGACAGTGTCGATGATGATAACACGAGTGAAGCCCTTTTACCTGAATATTTGAATTCACTTAATCCGTCGTCTCTTCCTCCACACGAACTGCGATTGAGAGCTAACAGTGTTGTGATGCTGATAAGAAATTTAAGTATCCACGAAGGTCTTTGTAACGGGACTAGACTCCTCATCTTAGATCTAGGAAATAATTTGCTACGATGCGAAATTTTGACGGGTGATAATGCTGGTGAAATCGTGTTTTTGAATCGTATCACATTGTATTGTGAAAATATTTATCCATTCGTATTCAAAAGGCGACAATTCCCAATTAAACTAGCTTTTGCAATGACGATTAATAAATCGCAGGGACAGACTTTTGATAAAATTGGGCTTGATCTTCGCAAGGACGTATTCAGTCACGGACAATTATATGTCGCTTGTTCACGAGTTCGTTCTTGGGATTCTTTAAAAATTTACATCGGCAAACAGCGCGAGAATAATTTTATCAAGAACTACGTTTTCAGAGAACTCTATTAGTCTCGCAATTTTTAAAATCGAAGCTTGATTTGAATCTGTGTCACCAAAAACGATTTGTCATAAAAATTAAGGTTTTTTTATTATTTTTTTTCTTCATTATCAGATATGAAGTCCGTGACACTCATTCGTAATTTTAAACTAACTTCACTCGTATTCACGATTGTTGAAATAGTTACTCATTTATAATATCTCACTACGATGCAAAAAAATAATCATTTTTCATGTTCCAAGATTACTACAAACTGTCGCAGGATGCTCACATGGATTATATATCAGTTGGAACATATTGTAAACCGAGCATCCATGCAGGGACTGTTATCTAGAAACTTGAATACAGAATCTTTGATCAGTTTCTCAGTAGCTCCAGTTCAACAACATTCCGGTACACGGTGTATATACGACGTAAGTCCCCCTACTTTATGCCGGATGGCGCCACAAATTTTTTAAGTAAAACAAGAGAATTAGGTGTATTTGTTACATGCAACTGCATCCATCTCATGCTCTGTGACCCGAGCATATCTCATTTTGTTCAAGTTTGTTACAGAATATTTTTCAAATAACAACCGAAGATTGTGCGAGGCGTAGTCGTGTATGAAGCTTACGATCTTTATTCATAAAGAACCGTACACAATAAAGGACAAAAATGTCGACTAAAAACAGCGGTAAGTACACAATACAATATATCGCCTCTCTAATTACATAAGGACGTAAGCGCCGTTATACGACATTTTGCTGTTTGTAACGGCAAAAGATCGTATATATTTTTTGTTATTGTATATACATGGGATAAAAACCCGAAGATTCGTTGATAAACATTGAAATTTAATATTGAGTCAGTAGAGAGCACAAGGTCGTAACTACTAAAAAAAATAAAAAATGAGGAATGGCTTTCAAAAAAAATTATCAGACCTTTTGCCACCAAAATCGGGTTTTTGGCGTTGATGACCTTGTGCCATTAGACACGCGATATAATTTTCAAAGTCGTGTCGAAAATAAGTCATTTTTTTGTTAATTCACTATCAATCAACACATTCATCATTCAAATCATTCATTGGTACAGCATCCTCGAACGAAAGGGTAGACTACGGGTCCAAAAAAGATATAAACGTCTTGGACTGTGACTTAAATGAAATCGAATATACGTCAAGCGAACAGTTACACAGCATCACAGCTTATGATATAACGGTGTAAGTTGAACTTTTGTATCTTCTTTTATTTTTTTCAATTTTGTGAGCACCTTAAATTTTCGACGGGTTCGAATGAAAAAGAACTATTTCGCCGGGTCAGTTAGAAAAGAGCCATCTCGCCAAAATAGATAGAAATTTCAATTGTCTTTGGCAAGACGACTCTGTTCTAAATGTCCCGACGTAATGGCTCTTTTTCGAAATGTGTTTTAAGCATTTTGAGCAATCAATCGCACGTTCTGAAAACAACAGACTGTCTAGATTGTAGAACCAATTCTTTGAATGAATCAAGTGATCAATTTATGTAGAAAAGATAAAAATTATACAATCCGAAAAAAATAATTACGAAGTAAAAATCAAGAAACCAATACCACATTGCACGAATAAAGTTACGCAATTGACCCCTAATGGATTGAACATTCTTGTTTTTGTCTCACAGAGAAATAATTGGTTACGTAGACGTCATCGAAGCATCGAGGTTGGTCGGTGAAAAGAAACTGAAATTGTTCAAATTTTTCTTGAACAATGACTCAGGAGATCGTGTTCAAGTTGTGGCATGGAGAAATGAAGTGGATCGTTGCCAAGCGATCCTAAAACCAAATTTGGTATGTGTTCATTAAATATCATCAAATAGAAAAGAAATTAATCGTTTGAGTCACTTTACATTTGAATTATAGATAATACATATCGATGGTGCTTACGCAAAACCTTTGACGGTGGAAATTTCAATGGAGGGACGATAAATTTCTAACTGATAATACAATCAGCAACGATAATAAACATATTTGTAAAAACAAACTTTGGCGTGGGATGCGGATCGATAACCGACGGACAATTCAAGATTGAAGTGAGAATTCCGAAAATGACAAACATAGATCACGAATTCGCTAAAGGAGATCATGTGGAAGTGGAGAGCGAGATACAAATGAACGGTAATGATATTTTTAAGATAATCGACAGGTATTACCTAAAAAAAGAGTTGAATAATTTGAATACGAGCAAATCTGTGCTACACGAATTGTTATACAAATTTTTTTTTTTTTTTTAGTGTGACAATGTTTATTTAGGTGCCGTCAGAACAAAAACGAGAAAGTCCTTGTGCATAATTTGTGACAAATAATTATTAGCATGAACAATTTTTCATACGCTACTTTTTTATGCACAATTTTTGTCACATATTTTTGAAAAACAATATTTACTTCCATACAAAATTTCATTGAACAAAATCTACTATTTACAACGTTTTGTACACATAATGATTTCAAGATCATTGATTACAATTCCGCTGTAATGATAAAATATTTTTATGAGGGCAAATTCATCCATATTCACATGAAAAATAAATAACCGTGTACAACAATTTTTGTAGTTAAAAATTTCAAACTTATTCTAGAACTTATTCGTGTTAATTTTATACTTTACACACTTCACACTTTAGACAGATTTCAAAATTGACAAATTTATATGAAGAAAAAATGGTCTATTCCTTTTCAAAATTAATTGATTTTGATTTTTCAACACATCAAACTTAGTACTCGTTTAATTGTATTCTTCTAATTGTTGCAGCCAACCCAATCTACATTCAATGCAAATCGATCGAAGACGTTAAGAAAATCGACGACGAAAAATTACCATTGAGAAAATTATGACGTGGATATCAGGTAATACGAAAGGAAGCAGAAAAAGTAAATAACGAAACACCAGAGAAAAAAAATAAAAGGGATTAGCAAAATAAAAAATTAAAATGCATCTAGATGATTTTTATACAGAAATTTTAAATTTACCATCTATGGGCTTGAATGAGTTCACGTGAGTTACATATATTTGACACATATAAATAACGTCCACCTGAATATTCAGAGGGACCGTACTGTTTTAAAATCCATGGTCAAATTTATTATCAAATAAACACAGCACTCTATGCTGAACCTAACGAGAATCCCAGTTATGGCCAACTTTTCATAGTCGGTGCAAATGAAGTCGTGGCACACCGGCTAAGTAGTGTCGATAGATCAATTAAATGCATTCAAGTAAGTAGGTAACTGCATCGCACATTCTTATTCAAAAAATTCTAAAAAAAAAAATTCATGCACATAACTATTAGCAATAAGTTTAACATTATAGGAGAACTGGATTCTCACACGGAGAGGAAGAGATAAGATCGTATCAATTTATCATTTATCAATAAAGCTTTCAAAGAACGCAATCTCGTTTCAATGAGAAACATTGTTCTCTGAATTGAGATTGAATTCACAATGTCTTTTTTCCTTGTCCTGCGTCTCATCCCTGTCCTCCAAACTCCAGGGTGTGCTGATTTTTCCGGTACTGATGGTCTTTCTGGGTACGATCCTTAGTTCCTGTGTCCTGGAGCCATTCCTGATGGAGTC